>OY751113.1:8577500-8600000 GCA_963564075.1 Eupithecia subfuscata | reverse complement strand
CCTAACCTAACCTAACCTAACCTAACCTAACCTAACCTAACCTAACCTAACCTAACCTAACCTAACCTAACCTAACCTAACCTAACCTAACCTAACCTCCAAACTTTTCTTTGTTAATAAATATGATTATCTTAGTTGTTTGCATAAATATACCTATGAATAGAAAATAGATACGTGAAATCCCATCACGTATAGAGAAACAAAGCCTTGATTTGCCCATGACACTGAAAAAAAAACTTAATTTAAATAAAATGGAATAAAATAAAATAATAAACTTATATTTATCAAAATTGAAAGAAATGTAATATCAACAATAAAGAATGTAAAAATGGGAGTAGACTACCTAGAATTTTAAGTACTTGCATTGTATAGAATCGTTGAATACAGGGGTTTACAAGTTTGGGGCGATTAAATTTCACACCGGTTAGTCGAAAGATATAAATATTTCTTCTTTTGTTGAAATAAATCTATTGGTGAAAAATGGTTTGCGAAGGCATTGAGGATGTTAAGCAGGTACAATAGGTCCAAGCCCACGTCCACGCCCACGGCCACGGCCACGCCCACGGCCACGGCCAGGCCCACGCCCACGCCCACGCCCACGTCCACGGCCACGCACACGCCCACGCCCACGGCCACGGCCACGGCCACGCCCACGGCCACGCCCACGGCCACGGCCACGCCCACGTCCACGGCCACGCACACGCCCACGCCCACGCCCACGGCCACGCCCACGGCCACACCTACGGCCACGCCCACGCGGCCACGCCCACTACAACGTCCAGGGCCACGCCCACGCCCACGGCCATAGCCACGTCCACGCCCACGCCTACGTCCACGTCCACGTCCACGGCCACGGCCACGGCCAAGGCCACGCCCACGCCCAAGTAACCTTACCTTACCCTAACCTTACCTAACCTAACCTAACCTAACCTAACCTAACCTAACCTAACCTAATCTAACCTAACCTAACCTAACCTAACCTAACCTAACCTAACCTAACCACCAAACTTTTCTTTTTTAATAAATATGATTATCTTAGTTGTTTGCATAAATATATACCTATGAATAGAAAATAGATACGTGAAATCCCATCACGTATAGAGAAACGAAGCCTTGATTTGCCCATGACACTGAAAAAATAACTAAATTTAAATAAAATGGAATAAAATAAAATAATAAACTTATATATATCAATATTTAAAGAAATGTAATATCAACAATAAAGAATGTCAAAATGGGAGTAGACTACCTAGTATTTTATGTACTTGCATTGTATAGAATCGTTGAATACAGGGGTTTACAAGTTTGTGGCGATTAAATTTCACACCGGTTAGTCGAAAGATATAATCTTTTGTTGAAATAAATCTATTGGTGAAAAATGGTTTGTGAAGGCATTGAGGATTATAAGCAGGTACAATAGGTCCACGCCCACGTCCACGCCCACGGCCACACCCACACCCACGCCCACGGCCACGCCCACGGCCACGCCCACGGCCACGCCCACGGCCACGGCCACGCCCACGGCCACGCCCACGGCCACGGCCACGCCCACGGCCAGGCCCACGACCGAGGCCACGCCCACGGCCACGCCCACGCCCACGGCCACGGCCACGCCCAGGGCCACGCCCACGACCACGCCCACGACCACGCCCACGGCCACGCCCACGGCCACGCCCACGGCCACACCCACGGCCACGCCCACGGCCACGCCCACGGCCACAGCCACGCCCACGTCCACAGCCACGCCCACGGCCATAGCCACGTCCACGCCCACGCCTACGTCCACGTCCACGTCCGCGGCCACGGCCACGGCCACGGCCACGCCCACGCCCAAGTAACCTTACCTTACCCTAACCTTACCTAACCTAACCTAACCTAACCTAACCTAACCTAACCTAACCTAACCTAACCTAACCTAACCTAACCTAACCTAACCTAACCTAACCTAACCTAACCTAACCTAACCTCCAAACTTTTCTTTGTTAATAAATATGATTATCTTAGTTGTTTGCATAAATATACCTATGAATAGAAAATAGATACGTGAAATCCCATCACGTATAGAGAAACAAAGCCTTGATTTGCCCATGACACTGAAAAAAAAACTTAATTTAAATAAAATGGAATAAAATAAAATAATAAACTTATATTTATCAAAATTGAAAGAAATGTAATATCAACAATAAAGAATGAAAAATGGGAGTAGACTACCTAGAATTTTAAGTACTTGCATTGTATAGAATCGTTGAATACAGGGGTTTACAAGTTTGGGGCGATTAAATTTCACACCGGTTAGTCGAAAGATATAAATATTTCTTCTTTTGTTGAAATAAATCTATTGGTGAAAAATGGTTTGTGAAGGCATTAAGGATTATAAGCAGGTACAATAGGTCCACGCCCACGTCGACGCCCACGGCCACACCCACACCCACGCCCACGCCCACGGCAACGCCCACGGCCACGCCCACGGCCACGCCCACGCCCACGGCCACGCCCACGGCCACGGCCACGGCCACGGCCACGGCCACGGCCACGGCCACGCCCACGCCCACGCCCACGCCCACGGCCACGCCCACGGCCACCCCCACGCCCACGCCCACGCCCACGCCCACGCCCACGGCCACGGCCACGGCCACGCCCACGGCCACGCCCACGGCCACGCCCACGGCCACGCCCACGGCCACGCCCACGGCCACGCCCACGCCCACGGCCACGCCCACGGCCACGGCCACGCCCACGGCCACGCCCACGCCCACGGCCACGCCCACGACCACGCCCACGACCACGCCCACGGCCACGCCCACGGCCACGCCCACGGCCACACCCACGGCCACGCCCACGGCCACAGCCACGCCCACGTCCACAGCCACGCCCACGGCCATAGCCACGTCCACGCTCACGCCTACGTCCACGTCCACGTCCACGCCAACGGCCACGCCCACGGCCACGGCCACGCCCACGGCCACGCCCACGCCCACGGCCACGCCCACGGCCACGCCCACGGCCACGCCCACGGCCACGCCCACGGCCACGGCCACGCCCACGCCCACGCCCACGCCCACGCCCACGCCTATGTCCACGTCCACGTCCACGGCCACGGCCACGGCCAAGGCCACGCCCACGCCCAAGTAACCTTACCTTACCCTAACCTTACCTAACCTAACCTAACCTAACCTAACCTAACCTAACCTAACCTAACCTAACCTAACCTAATCTAACCTAACCTAACCTAACCTAACCTAACCTAACCTAACCTAACCTAACCTCCAAACTTTTCTTTGTTAATAAATATGATTATCTTAGTTGTTTGCATAAATATACCTATGAATAGAAAATAGATACGTGAAATCCCATCACGTATAGAGAAACAAAGCCTTGATTTGCCCATGACACTGAAAAAAAAACTTAATTTAAATAAAATGAAATAAAATAAAATAATAAACTTATATTTATCAAAATTGAAAGAAATGTAATATCAACAATAAAGAATGTAAAAATGGGAGTAGACTACCTAGAATTTTAAGTACTTGCATTGTATAGAATCGTTGAATACAGGGGTTTACAAGTTTGGGGCGATTAAATTTCACACCGGTTAGTCGAAAGATATAAATATTTCTTCTTTTGTTGAAATAAATCTATTGGTGAAAAATGGTTTGCGAAGGCATTGAGGATTTTAAGCAGGTACAATAGGTCCAAGCCCACGTCCACGCCCACGGCCACGGCCACGCCCACGGCCACGGCCACGCCCACGCCCACGCCCACGTCCACGGCCACGCACACGCCCACGCCCACGGCCACGGCCACGGCCACGCCCACGGCCACGCCCACGGCCACGGCCACGCCCACGTCCACGGCCACGCACACGCCCACGCCCACGCCCACGGCCACGCCCACGGCCACACCTACGGCCACGCCCACGCGGCCACGCCCACGACAACGTCCAGGGCCACGCCCACGCCCACGGCCATAGCCACGTCCACGCCTACGTCCACGTCCACGTCCACGGCCACGGCCACGGCCAAGGCCACGCCCACGCCCAAGTAACCTTACCTTACCCTAACCTTACCTAACCTAACCTAACCTAACCTAACCTAACCTAACCTAACCTAACCTAATCTAACCTAACCTAACCTAACCTAACCTAACCTAACCTAACCTAACCTAACCTAACCTAACCTAACCACCAAACTTTTCTTTTTTAATAAATATGATTATCTTAGTTGTTTGCATAAATATATACCTATGAATAGAAAATAGATACGTGAAATCCCATCACGTATAGAGAAACGAAGCCTTGATTTGCCCATGACACTGAAAAAATAACTAAATTTAAATAAAATGGAATAAAATAAAATAATAAACTTATATATATCAATATTTAAAGAAATGTAATATCAACAATAAAGAATGTCAAAATGGGAGTAGACTACCTAGTATTTTATGTACTTGCATTGTATAGAATCGTTGAATACAGGGGTTTACAAGTTTGTGGCGATTAAATTTCACACCGGTTAGTCGAAAGATATAAATATTTCTTCTTTTGTTAAAATAAATCTATTGGTGAAAAATGGTTTGTGAAGGCATTGAGGATTATAAGCAGGTACAATAGGTCCACGCCCACGTCCACGCCCACGGCCACACCCACACCCACGCCCACGGCCACGCCCACGGCCACGCCCACGGCCACGCCCACGGCCACGCCCACGGCCACGCCCACGGCCACGGCCACGCCCACGGCCACGCCCACGGCCACGGCCACGCCCACGGCCAGGCCCACGACCGAGGCCACGCCCACGGCCACGCCCACGCCCACGGCCACGGCCACGCCCAGGGCCACGCCCACGGCCACGCCCACGACCACGCCCACGACCACGCCCACGACCACGCCCACGGCCACGCCCACGGCCACGCCCACGGCCACACCCACGGCCACGCCCACGGCCACGCCCACGGCCACAGCCACGCCCACGTCCACAGCCACGCCCACGGCCATAGCCACGTCCACACCCACGCCTACGTCCACGTCCACGTCCGCGGCCACGGCCACGGCCACGGCCACGCCCACGCCCAAGTAACCTTACCTTACCCTAACCTTACCTAACCTAACCTAACCTAACCTAACCTAACCTAACCTAACCTAACCTAACCTAACCTAACCTAACCTAACCTAACCTAACCTAACCTAACCTAACCTAACCTAACCTAACCTAACCTAACCTAACCTAACCTAACCTAACCTAACCTCCAAACTTTTCTTTGTTAATAAATATGATTATCTTAGTTGTTTGCATAAATATACCTATGAATAGAAAATAGATACGTGAAATCCCATCACGTATAGAGAAACAAAGCCTTGATTTGCCCATGACACTGAAAAAAAAACTTAATTTAAATAAAATGGAATAAAATAAAATAATAAACTTATATTTATCAAAATTGAAAGAAATGTAATATCAACAATAAAGAATGAAAAATGGGAGTAGACTACCTAGAATTTTAAGTACTTGCATTGTATAGAATCGTTGAATACAGGGGTTTACAAGTTTGGGGCGATTAAATTTCACACCGGTTAGTCGAAAGATATAAATATTTCTTCTTTTGTTGAAATAAATCTATTGGTGAAAAATGGTTTGTGAAGGCATTGAGGATTATAAGCAGGTACAATAGGTCCACGCCCACGTCGACGCCCACGGCCACACCCACACCCACGCCCACGCCCACGGCAACGCCCACGGCCACGCCCACGGCCACGCCCACGCCCACGGCCACGCCCACGGCCACGGCCACGGCCACGGCCACGGCCACGGCCACGGCCACGCCCACGGCCACGCCCACGGCCACGCCCACGCCCACGCCCACGGCCACGCCCACGGCCACGCCCACGGCCACGCCCACGCCCACGGCCACGCCCACGCCCACGCCCACGGCCACGCCCACGGCCACGCCCACGGCCACGCCCACGGCCACGCCCACGACCGCGCCCACGACCACGCCCACGGCCATAGCCACGGCCACGGCCACGGCCACGCCCACGTCCACGGCCACGCACACGCCCACGCCCACGCCCACGCCCACGGCCACACCTACGGCCACACCTTTGGCCACGCCCACGCGGCCACGCCCACGTCCACAGCCACGCCCACGTCCACGCCCACGGCCACACCCACACCCACGCCCACGCCCACGGAAACGCCCACGGCCACGCCCACGCCCACGGCCACGGCCAAGCCCACGCCCACGCCCACGGCCACGCCCACGGCCACGCCCACGGCCACGCCCACGCCCACGGCCACGGCCACGGCCACGCCCACGGCCACGCCCACGCCCATGGCCACGCCCACGACCACGCCCACGACCACGCCCACGGCCACGCCCACGGCCACGCCCACGGCCACACCCACGGCCACGCCCACGGCCACAGCCACGCCCACGTCCACAGCCACGCCCACGGCCATAGCCACGTCCACGCTCACGCCTACGTCCACGTCCACGTCCACGCCAACGGCCACGCCCACGCCCACGGCCACGGCCACGCCCACGGCCACGCCCACGCCCACGGCCACGCCCACGGCCACGCCCACGGCCACGCCCACGGCCACGGCCACGCCCACGCCCACGCCCACGCCCACGCCCACGCCTATGTCCACGTCCACGTCCACGGCCACGGCCACGGCCAAGGCCACGCCCACGCCCAAGTAACCTTACCTTACCCTAACCTTACCTAACCTAACCTAACCTAACCTAACCTAACCTAACCTAACCTAACCTAACCTAATCTAACCTAACCTAACCTAACCTAACCTAACCTAACCTAACCTAACCTAACCTAACCACCATACCGGAGATGTTAACCAGTTGCCCTACATCGATAGAGAAAACCTCTTCGAGATAAGGTACAACAGGCCCAATCTGGTAACAAACATCAGCCAGGAGCTACTGTGCACGCACAGGAACCCATTAGATGTTGCATATGCCCTAGGAGAGATATACTCCGGTATACACTCCTCCAAACTCGAAGTTCACTCCCTGTCGCTTCAGATGTATACAGGAGCGAATATACCCAGCTCCCTCACCAATACTCTCTTCCTAGTCCATACTCAGGATGAGAAGGAAACCCTTAAAAACCAAGGTTATGGTGATGGGGATGGGTCTCGCATACTAACCATTCATCAGGCCCAGGGGTTGACCTTCGAGACAGTGGCAATATTGAAAACAAAAAGTGGGATGAAACTGCACGAAAGTGTCCCTCACGCGGTGGTAGCGATATCACGACACACTCACAGCTGCACCTACTACGCTGATGACACCAACGATGCGATCGGTCACTTCATCAAAAGAGCTATGGCGGTACCAGATAAAACCATCATAAACTATAACCTCAAAATGGCCATTCGAAACAGGAACGCAGCTGTCGTTGAAAAACTGGCTAACTGGCCAGATCAGGGGGCAGCATCAGCTTCTTTCAAGTAAAACATTAAATCCTGTGTAAATTGCTCCATGTTGTAAAATCAATGTAAATTATCCTTTTTGATATGTATAAAATTTAAAAGCATCATAGTTTATGTATAATTGTTAAGTAGTAAACAATCTTATTTATTTTAATCTCTTAGATATTAAGTCATTTAAACATTGTTTCCCCTGAGTAACTAGATTATAAAAATGTAAATATATTAAGCTCAAAAAAAGAAAAAAGATCAAACAAGAGCACGGACAAAAGTCTGTGGTGAACGCGAAAAAAAAAAAAAAAAAAAAAAAAAAAAAAAAAAAAAAAAAAAAACCTAACCACCAAACTTTTCTTTTTTAATAAATATGATTATCTTAGTTGTTTGCATAAATATATACCTATGAATAGAAAATAGATACGTGAAATCCCATCACGTATAGAGAAACGAAGCCTTGATTTGCCCATGACACTGAAAAAATAACTAAATTTAAATAAAATGGAATAAAATAAAATAATAAACTTATATATATCAAAATTTAAAGAAATGTAATATCAACAATAAAGAATGTCAAAATGGGAGTAGACTACCTAGTATTTTATGTACTTGCATTGTTTAGAATCGTTGAATACAGGGGTTTACAAGTTTGTGGCGATTAAATTTCACACCGGTTAGTCGAAAGATATAAATATTTCTTCTTTTGTTGAAATAAATCTATTGGTGAAAAATGGTTTGTGAAGGCATTGAGGATTATAAGCAGGTACAATAGGTCCACGCCCACGTCCACGCCAACGGCCACACCCACACCCACGCCCACGGCCACGCCCACGGCCACGCCCACGGCCACGCCCACGGCCACGGCCACGCCCACGGCCACGCCCACGGCCACGGCCACGCCCACGGCCAGGCCCACGCCCGAGGCCACGCCCACGGCCACGCCCACGCCCACGGCCACGGCCACGCCCAGGGCCACGCCCACGGCCACGCCCACGACCACGCCCACGACCACGCCCACGGCCACGCCCACGGCCACGCCCACGGCCACACCCACGGCCACGCCCACGGCCACGCCCACGGCCACAGCCACGCCCACGTCCACAGCCACGCCCACGGCCATAGCCACGTCCACGCCCACGCCTACGTCCACGTCCACGTCCGAGGCCACGGCCACGGCCACGGCCACGCCCACGCCCAAGTAACCTTACCTTACCCTAACCTTACCTAACCTAACCTAACCTAACCTAACCTAACCTAACCTAACCTAACCTAACCTAACCTAACCTAACCTAACCTAACCTAACCTAACCTAACCTAACCTAACCTAACCTAACCTAACCTAACCTAACCTAACCTCCAAACTTTTCTTTGTTAATAAATATGATTATCTTAGTTGTTTGCATAAATATACCTATGAATAGAAAATAGATACGTGAAATCCCATCACGTATAGAGAAACAAAGCCTTGATTTGCCCATGACACTGAAAAAAAAACTTAATTTAAATAAAATGGAATAAAATAAAATAATAAACTTATATTTATCAAAATTGAAAGAAATGTAATATCAACAATAAAGAATGTAAAAATGGGAGTAGACTACCTAGAATTTTAAGTACTTGCATTGTATAGAATCGTTGAATACAGGGGTTTACAAGTTTGGGGCGATTAAATTTCACACCGGTTAGTCGAAAGATATAAATATTTCTTCTTTTGTTGAAATAAATCTATTGGTGAAAAATGGTTTGTGAAGGCATTGAGGATTATAAGCAGGTACAATAGGTCCACGCCCAAGTCCACGCCCACGGCCACACCCACACCCACGCCCACGCCCACGGCAACGCCCACGGCCACGCCCACGGCCACGCCCACGCCCACGGCCACACCCACGGCCACGGCCACGCCCACGCCCACGGCCACGCCCACGGCCACGCCCACGGCCACGGCCACGACCACGCCCACGACCAAGCCCACGGCCACGCCCACGGCCACGGCCACGCCCACGGCCACGCCCACGCCCACGGCCACGCCCACGGCCACGCCCACGGCTACGCCCACGGCCACGGCCACGCCCACGCCCACGCCCACGCCCACGCCCACGCCCACGCCCACGCCTATGTCCACGTCCACGTCCACGGCCACGGCCACGGCCAAGGC
The DNA here is from genome assembly GCA_963564075.1 of Eupithecia subfuscata. Classification (NCBI taxonomy): domain Eukaryota; kingdom Metazoa; phylum Arthropoda; class Insecta; order Lepidoptera; family Geometridae; genus Eupithecia; species Eupithecia subfuscata. Next base: position 8,590,406 of record OY751113.1, on the reverse strand, counting down.
CACGCCCACGCCCAAGTAACCTTACCTTACCCTAACCTTACCTAACCTAACCTAACCTAACCTAACCTAACCTAACCTAACCTAACCTAACCTAACCTAACCTAACCTAACCTAATCTAACCTAACCTAACCTAACCTAACCTAACCTAACCTAACCTAACCTAACCTAACCTAACCTAACCTAACCTAACCTAACCACCAAACTTTTCTTTTTAAATAAATATGATTATCTTAGTTGTTTGCATAAATATATACCTATGAATAGAAAATAGATACGTGAAATCCCATCACGTATAGAGAAACGAAGCCTTGATTTGCCCATGACACTGAAAAAATAACTAAATTTAAATAAAATGGAATAAAATAAAATAATAAACTTATATATATCAAAATTTAAAGAAATGTAATATCAACAATAAAGAATGTCAAAATGGGAGTAGACTACCTAGTATTTTATGTACTTGCATTGTTTAGAATCGTTGAATACAGGGGTTTACAAGTTTGTGGCGATTAAATTTCACACCGGTTAGTCGAAAGATATAAATATTTCTTCTTTTGTTGAAATAAATCTATTGGTGAAAAATGGTTTGTGAAGGCATTGAGGATTATAAGCAGGTACAATAGGTCCACGCCCACGTCCACGCCAACGGCCACACCCACACCCACGCCCACGGCCACGCCCACGGCCACGCCCACGGCCACGGCCACGCCCACGGCCACGGCCACGCCCACGGCCAGGCCCACGCCCGAGGCCACGCCCACGGCCACGCCCACGCCCACGGCCACGGCCACGCCCACGGCCACGCCCACGACCACGCCCACGACCACGCCCACGGCCACGCCCACGGCCACGCCCACGGCCACACCCACGGCCACGCCCACGGCCACGCCCACGGCCACGCCCACGGCCACGCCCACGGCCACACCCACGGCCACGCCCACGGCCACAGCCACGCCCACGTCCACAGCCACGCCCACGGCCATAGCCACGTCCACGCTCACGCCTACGTCCACGTCCACGTCCACGCCAACGGCCACGCCCACGCCCACGGCCACGGCCACGCCCACGGCCACGCCCACGCCCACGGCCACGCCCACGGCCACGCCCACGGCCACGCCCACGGCCACGGCCACGCCCACGCCCACGCCCACGCCCACGCCCACGCCTATGTCCACGTCCACGTCCACGGCCACGGCCACGGCCAAGGCCACGCCCACGCCCAAGTAACCTTACCTTACCCTAACCTTACCTAACCTAACCTAACCTAACCTAACCTAACCTAACCTAACCTAACCTAACCTAACCTAACCTAATCTAACCTAACCTAACCTAACCTAACCTAACCTAACCTAACCTAACCTAACCTAACCACCAAACTTTTCTTTTTTAATAAATATGATTATCTTAGTTGTTTGCATAAATATATACCTATGAATAGAAAATAGATACGTGAAATCCCATCACGTATAGAGAAACGAAGCCTTGATTTGCCCATGACACTGAAAAAATATCTAAATTTAAATAAAATGGAATAAAATAAAATAATAAACTTATATATATCAAAATTTAAAGAAATGTAATATCAACAATAAAGAATGTCAAAATGGGAGTAGACTACCTAGTATTTTATGTACTTGCATTGTTTAGAATCGTTGAATACAGGGGTTTACAAGTTTGTGGCGATTAAATTTCACACCGGTTAGTCGAAAGATATAAATATTTCTTCTTTTGTTGAAATAAATCTATTGGTGAAAAATGGTTTGTGAAGGCATTGAGGATTATAAGCAGGTACAATAGGTCCACGCCCACGTCCACGCCAACGGCCACACCCACACCCACGCCCACGGCCACGCCCACGGCCACGCCCACGGCCACGGCCACGCCCACGGCCACGCCCACGGCCACGGCCACGGCCACGGCCAGGCCCACGCCCGAGGCCACGCCCACGGCCACGCCCACGCCCACGGCCACGGCCACGCCCAGGGCCACGCCCACGGCCACGCCCACGACCACGCCCACGACCACGCCCACGGCCACGCCCACGGCCACGCCCACGGCCACACCCACGGCCACGCCCACGGCCACGCCCACGGCCACAGCCACGCCCACGTCCACAGCCACGCCCACGGCCATAGCCACGTCCACGCCCACGCCTACGTCCACGTCCACGTCCGAGGCCACGGCCACGGCCACGGCCACGCCCACGCCCAAGTAACCTTACCTTACCCTAACCTTACCTAACCTAACCTAACCTAACCTAACCTAACCTAACCTAACCTAACCTAACCTAACCTAACCTAACCTAACCTAACCTAACCTAACCTAACCTAACCTAACCTAACCTAACCTAACCTAACCTAACCTAACCTAACCTAACCTAACCTCCAAACTTTTCTTTGTTAATAAATATGATTATCTTAGTTGTTTGCATAAATATACCTATGAATAGAAAATAGATACGTGAAATCCCATCACGTATAGAGAAACAAAGCCTTGATTTGCCCATGACACTGAAAAAAAAACTTAATTTAAATAAAATGGAATAAAATAAAATAATAAACTTATATTTATCAAAATTGAAAGAAATGTAATATCAACAATAAAGAATGTAAAAATGGGAGTAGACTACCTAGAATTTTAAGTACTTGCATTGTATAGAATCGTTGAATACAGGGGTTTACAAGTTTGGGGCGATTAAATTTCACACCGGTTAGTCGAAAGATATAAATATTTCTTCTTTTGTTGAAATAAATCTATTGGTGAAAAATGGTTTGTGAAGGCATTGAGGATTATAAGCAGGTACAATAGGTCCACGCCCAAGTCCACGCCCACGGCCACACCCACACCCACGCCCACGCCCACGGCAACGCCCACGGCCACGCCCACGGCCACGCCCACGCCCACGGCCACACCCACGGCCACGGCCACGCCCACGCCCACGGCCACGCCCACGGCCACGCCCACGGCCACGGCCACGACCACGCCCACGCCCACGCCCACGGCCACGGCCACGCCCACGGCCACGCCCACGGCCACGCCCACGCCCACGGCCACGCCCACGGCCACGCCCACGGCTACGCCCACGGCCACGGCCACGCCCACGCCCACGCCCACGCCCACGCCCACGCCTATGTCCACGTCCACGTCCACGGCCACGGCCACGGCCAAGGCCACGCCCACGCCCAAGTAACCTTACCTTACCCTAACCTTACCTAACCTAACCTAACCTAACCTAACCTAACCTAACCTAACCTAACCTAACCTAACCTAACCTAACCTAACCTAACCTAATCTAACCTAACCTAACCTAACCTAACCTAACCTAACCTAACCTAACCTAACCTAACCTAACCTAACCTAACCACCAAACTTTTCTTTTTTAATAAATATGATTATCTTAGTTGTTTGCATAAATATATACCTATGAATAGAAAATAGATACGTGAAATCCCATCACGTATAGAGAAACGAAGCCTTGATTTGCCCATGACACTGAAAAAATAACTAAATTTAAATAAAATGGAATAAAATAAAATAATAAACTTATATATATCAAAATTTAAAGAAATGTAATATCAACAATAAAGAATGTCAAAATGGGAGTAGACTACCTAGTATTTTATGTACTTGCATTGTTTAGAATCGTTGAATACAGGGGTTTACAAGTTTGTGGCGATTAAATTTCACACCGGTTAGTCGAAAGATATAAATATTTCTTCTTTTGTTGAAATAAATCTATTGGTGAAAAATGGTTTGTGAAGGCATTGAGGATTATAAGCAGGTACAATAGGTCCACGCCCACGTCCACGCCAACGGCCACACCCACACCCACGCCCACGGCCACGCCCACGGCCACGCCCACGGCCACGGCCACGCCCACGGCCACGGCCACGCCCACGGCCAGGCCCACGCCCGAGGCCACGCCCACGGCCACGCCCACGCCCACGGCCACGGCCACGCCCACGGCCACGCCCACGACCACGCCCACGACCACGCCCACGGCCACGCCCACGGCCACGCCCACGGCCACACCCACGGCCACGCCCACGGCCACGCCCACGGCCACAGCCACGCCCACGTCCACAGCCACGCCCACGGCCATAGCCACGTCCACGCCCACGCCTACGTCCACGTCCACGTCCGCGGCCACGGCCACGGCCACGGCCACGCCCACGCCCAAGTAACCTTACCTTACCCTAACCTTACCTAACCTAACCTAACCTAACCTAACCTAACCTAACCTAACCTAACCTAACCTAACCTAACCTAACCTAACCTAACCTAACCTAACCTAACCTAACCTAACCTAACCTAACCTAACCTAACCTAACCGAGTCCGCGCCCACCCGCCGCCGAGTGAGGAGCTCTTAGAAGCCACTCCCGTATCGAAAAATCCTTAAAAATAGTAAAAGTGCTCCGATTTTTGTTGTTTTTGTGTCAAAGTGTGCGTTTTGTGGTGTTTTACCTTATGGATGCAGTGTTTAGGACCTAACTTATCCCGGAAAAAAGTTCTGGAGCGGATAAACACTTTTTTCATCAAAAAGGTAAAAATTTAAGTAGTTTTTTGCAAACGCTGCAAAATCTACAGCGATAACACCCATTTTTTATTTTGCCACTTTGACTGACTCAACGAGATCCACCAAACGCACTTTTTGCTATATTTTTGCGACATTCGGTTAAAGAGTTATAACCATTTTTGTAAAAACCACGTGGCCACGAGGTCAGTGGTTCTTTCTGATTTTGAAAGTCTGAGACTGTGATTGTGTGCAGCTTATTTAGTTGATTCAGGAGGCACTTTGAATTTTTAAATTTCGATTATTTTGGGACTTACTATAGCTAGTTTTCAAAATTTCGATATATTTCATATTATCAAACTCATTTTATTTTAGTTTTTCGACAACCTATCAATTATTTGTGCTCACAGAGAGATCCCCTAGAAGACAATAGTTTTGTGCAGTTTCAGATTTTTAGAGCAAGTGGTTTCCAATTTATGAACATTTTTATAAAAAGCACGTGGCACGTGGTACCCTTTAGCGGGGGCGTAAGAAATATTTTTTATTGCAGATCTGTACACTTTACTTTTATAAGATAGAAGGCGTTTTCAGATTCAAATTTGCTTATTCGGTTCCAAAGTTATGATAAACTTGGTGTTTTTCAGCCTTTTCGACTGAAACTTTCAGGACATTTACATATTTTCTTGTACATTCGTGTAGCACTTTATAGGACAAATGTTTTAGTCAAAACCCGGAGCTCCTGCGACGTCTGGTTCTGGAGATAGCCCAAAACCTCAATTTGTCGGCCATTTTGTTCGCCATTTTGAATTTTTAAATTTCGTTTTGTGAGCTAACCGTTGGTCGTAGAAAGACGGGGTTTTCAGTCCTGATATCAGTAAAACCAACGGAACCATTTCCAGTACCTAACTTTCATGACTCTAGGTAGAGTTTTCCACAAGTATTTTCTTCAGTATTTTGAAAATTTATAATTCTCCAATAAATTTGGCCCAAACCTTAGAACTCTGCGGCTCTTGGTTCGATAGTTAATGAACTTTTAAATTTCGTCGGCCATCTTGGCCGCCATTTTGAAAACTTTCAAAGTTATTTCCTGAGAGAACTACTCACCGTAGAGAGACGCGGTTTTCTTTGTGCACTTTGTCAGGGCTCAGAGAACAAAATCAATGGTCTGAATTTGCTCTTGACCATCTTGCCCGCCATCTTGAAAAATTTCAAAGACAATTTGCGGCTAATCCGGGTGTCGTGGAGACTTGCGGTTTTCTGTGTTGAGCTTGCCAGATTTCGGGCAATATATCCTCGTACTTTGGATTTCACTGTCTCTCTGTACTGACCAGAGTCTTCCTAGCTGTCTTTTCATTAATACCTCGAACGCCATGTCCACCGCGTCTACGAAATCGTCAAATAAATCATCAACAGCGAAGCCAGCAAAGGACAAAAAGCTGTCATCTGCTGTGTCTAAGCCGATCAAATCCCTAAGGGAAAAGGTTTTGGCTAAGCTGACGACGACCCCGAAAGCCGGTTCACTACCAGATGAGTGTTCTTCTTCTCACGGACGAGTTCCAACTGAGATACGACCAACACTCTCAGATGGGACCTCACCCAGGTCTTCGGACGCCCCAAATGCACTCTTACCTCAATCATTGCAGGCAGGGTGTCTTAGTGAGGAACCCCTGGACACACTAGAATTAGTTGACCAAATGTTGGAGACGGTCGATATCCCACGCCCACAAACACCCAATAGCGATGCCGAGTCCTCGATCGTATCATCGATCATAGGAGATGCGGAAAGGCGGGTAAGCGTCCTCTATACAACTCCGAAGAGGAAAACACGCGTAGAAACCGACTCGGCCAGCAAACTCGCTAACGACCACTTGCAGAAGGGAAAATCAGCACTGGAAGCAGCTGGCAACATGAAGCGAGAATGTAAAATTACCGCTCTGGACTGCTTGCAGTCCCTATATGAGACTGTTTTGTCACTATCCGAATCTAGGGCTAGACACCTTAATAACCTCGAGAAGGAGCGCACACGGCACGCTGTGGAACTGGTTCGTGTCGAGAGGGCCCACTCAAAGGAGCTGAAGAGGATGTGGGAGCACTCATATTCGGAGCTCGCCCTCGCTCGCACGGACATAGGGGGGACTCTAGAGGAAGCCAAAGCCATTAGACTATGGCTTGGCTACGAGACGGAGACGCCTTTTAGGGAAATTAAAGAGGTTGGGCAGGCTATCAAAGAGCTAGACAAAAGCGTTCAACTCGGGAGTTCCAATGGTAAAGAAGGTCAATCGGACGGTGGCACCCTAAAATGGGATGCTATCCGTTCCGAAATCACGAAACTAAACACTCTCATTGGAAGCGTCTCATCACAGCTCGATGCACTGCGAAGGAACGTTGATAGCCTCCTGGAGAAGGCGGCAACGCGGACAGAGATGAGACCAGATGAAGTTCACTCACTACAGGCTCCAAGCAAGCACGACATCAGCCTTGCAGTAAAGGAGGCATTGTCAGAGTCTGCAGTTTCACCAGAACTAGGACCGATCATTGATCTCTGTGGAGAGACTCGTGCCGTGGTAGAAATAATCTCTGAGGAAGTGAGGGAGCTTAAGGCCAACACTGAGGCTAAGGAAACCACAGCTACTCTGTCCTCCAAAATGGACGACATTAAGCGCAGCTTGCTGGAACTCAGGGACACCACCGTTGAAACTACAGCTCCTATTAGAATAGCGGTGGAGAGCTTGAGGCATGAGGTAATGTCACAAGATCTCGATCTGGAACCGGGCACAACGAGGCCACTACAACCACTCTCACCTATTCCGGTAGCCAACTCGGGAGTCGGGACTCTTGGTACTTCCTACAAAGAAGCACTGTTGAGGCCACGATACCCGATTATGGTTCAGTCGGCGGACCCTCTCCATTCGAGTTCTGACGTCGTGCAGAATTTGAAGGAGAAGGTGGACGTGGTCCAGTTGGGGATAGGAGTAAGCAGCCTTAGAAAAGTCCGGAACCAGAAAGTGATAATTAACTGCGATTCAGAGAGTGACAGAAAGGCACTTAAAGAGGCGATCACGAAGTCCTCTGAGAAGCTTACCGTCACTCAGCCAGCAGTAAAGCTTCCACTCTTGAAGCTCCTAGGTGTTGCAAATGACCTTAGCAACTCAAAGCTTGAGGAGGCCTTGGTCACTCAAAATCGAAAGTTGCTGCCTCATCCAATGCCAGAAAAGATAACGGTTAAAGTTCTACGTCGTAGCCGGATTCGGAACAACGCAAGATCTAATGTGATCCTGGAAATGAGCCCGGCCTTATGGAACAGCCTGAGGGGCAGGGAGCTTCGCATCGGATACCAGACGGTCCAGGCCGTTGACCAGTCTCCGGTGGTCCAATGCTACCGGTGCCTGGCCTTCGGCCATATAGCCCGGGACTGTCAGGAGAAAGTAAGGTGCGGGTACTGCTCCGAGGAGCATGACACACGAGAGTGCCGAAATCGGAATTCCTCACCCAGATGTGTACACTGCGCTCAATCGACTCAGTCGAAGGAGAGCGCCCATCCGGCGTATGCATACGAGTGCCCAGAATGGAGAAAGTGGGACCGCCTGGCGCGCAGCTTAACCTGCTACAACTGCTAGCCGAGGGCACCCAAAAGACTCTCAAAATAGGTCAAGCTAACCTGGGTCGAGGATTCTCTGCTATGAAAGAGTGTCTGCATGCAGCTACTATAAACAACTTTTCGTTCCTATTACTACAGGAACCATATGTGGGGGCTAAAGGCCATGTCTCTACTAATCTTAGAGTTGTTCAAAAAAAGACAAATGATAAGTTGAAACCAGTTCGCGCGGCGGTTGTCGTTGTTGACCCTAATATTGATGTTATAGAAAACCCTGATTTTGTTTACGAGTCTATTGTAGGAGTAATTTTTAAAGTAGGGCACACTAAGCTAGGAATTATAAACTTATACTTAGATAAAACCTTAGATATAGAAGACGATTTACGTAAGATTCAGAGCATTATCGCCAAAATGGGAACAACGAACATCCTCGTCGGCGGAGACATCAACGCAGCGAGTCCTTGGTGGGGTTGCCGCGAGGAGGACAGTCGGGGCGCGAAGTACATGGAGTTTGTTACACAAAATAGCCTAAATATCATTAACGAGGGAAACACACCGACATTTCACACTTACCGGGGAGAAAGTGTATTCTCCAGTATTGTCGATGTTACTGCTTCCTCTACTGGACTGCTTGGTAAAGTCAGGAACTGGCACGTTGACACCAAGTCTGTTACTTTATCCGATCACAGGCTTATAGTATTTGAAATAAATCTGGACAAACCTGAGCTGGAGAAAGTGCGAACAGGAACAAGAATCTTCAGGACTGACAAGGCGGACTGGAAGGCTTTCCGGGAATTGCTGCAGATGAAACTTACCATCGATATCCTCAGTACAGACACGATTGAGGTGTTAACAGATGCAGCAGGAGTTGACAGCGTAGCCGAAGAGTACACGGGCGCCATCCTTGAAGCCTGCAGAAGCACGATGCCGGAGATTCCTGCAACAAAGAAGGGAAAAAAGTTAATATGGTGGACAGAAGAACTAACAGAGAAGAAAAAGGAGGTATTGAGACGAAGGGATCGAATAAGGAGAGCAAACCCAGTTAGGAAGGGAATGGTGGCCGAAGAGTACAAATTAGCAAGAGCCGAGTACAAGGAGATGATGCAGGCGGCTATCAATACAAGCTGGAAAGACTTCTGTACGGGAGAGAAAAAGGAGACAGTCTGGCAGAGGTCATACCGAGTTTTAAAACTGTGCGAAGGAATCTCGGTGGAAAAAATGCTGCGCCGTAACAACAATTCTGACCCATTGGACTCTCTAGCCTCGGCAGAACTTCTAGCCGAAACCTTCTACCCCTTGGATGAGGAGTCAACTGACACTGATGAGCAGACAAGACTGAGGAGAGAAGTGACCGAAGTTATTGAGAAGATTACCGGCGAGGATCATCTTCAGGATTGCCCGAGCTTTACATTAGAGGAAGTAAGAACGGTTTACACCAAGATGAATCCTAGGAAATCACCTGGCGAGGATGGATTGACGTCGGACATATACCAGAATAGTTTTGAGGTGGCTCCGATGGTCCAGTTATCCATTTTCAATGCATGTCTCAGGGTCGGGTACTTTCCTCGGATATGGAAGAAAGCCCGTGTAAAAGTCATCCCAAAGCCTGGTAAGGATGACTACTCGGCACCAAAATCATATAGGCCCATAGGTCTCCTCTCAGTCATGGGCAAAGTGCTGGAAAAGTTGGTGGCTACCCGAATCGCTTGGCACTTGGGCAGTAAAGCGCTTCTGAATCCCCGTCAATACGGATTCACTCCGCAAAGAGGCACCGAAGACGCCCTCTACGATGCTGTTGAAATGATGAGGCAGGGGCTAAGAGAGAAGAGGATAGTTGCCGTGATCTCTCTTGACATCGAAGGGGCATTTGATAATTGCTGGTGGCCTGGTATCCTGAAGCAGCTCCACAGTAAAGGAGTTGACAAATCAACCTTTAGACTGGTTGTAAGCTACCTCACGGGAAGAAGCGTGAGTTTGGGCTATATGGGAGAACTTGTTCACAGGGAAACAAACAAGGGGTGTGTCCAAGGTTCAATCTGTGGACCGCTTTTCTGGAACATTCAACTGGACCCACTGCTTGAAGTAGCCGAAACACTGGAAGCCCATATTCAGGCCTTCGCTGATGATATCCTGGTAATTGCTAGCGCCAAAACAACAACACAACTGGAAGTCAAAATAAACGAGGCTTTAGACCGGATATCTGACTGGGGAGCGTCCTACAAGATGCGCTTTGCCGCGCACAAGACACAGGCAGTCATTATCACGAAAAAACTAAAGTATGACCAACCTCAGTTCACACTTGATGGAAGAGTACTTGAGCTGTCGAGCAGCCTTAAGGTTTTGGGCCTCACCATTGACAGAATGCTGAACTTCAAGGAACATCTGGACAACACGTACCGGAAAGCGGTTAACATCTGCAAGATGATGTCAAGGGTAGTCAAGACACAGTGGGGCCTAAACTCTGAAATCATGAGGCTGCTCTACCTGGTAACCGTGGAGCCAGTAGTTATGTACGCAGCTAGTGCCTGGGCCCAAGCTGCAGAGAGGAAATTTGTTAGAGAGAGACTGGACCACATGACTCGGATGTTCGCGCTTAAGATCAGTAGAGCGCATCGCACTACCTCCCTTACTTCCATCGTCCTAATTTCACGGATCTTGCCCCTTGACCTAAGACTACAGGAACAAGCAGCCCTGTACGAAATCAAGAGAGGAAAGCCTCTTAATACCCTTCCAGGACGGCCTCTGGAAAAAAGAGCTTCCCCGTTTCACCTGTCACATCCTTCTGAACGAACGCACACAGGCTTCGGGATCATTAACGATCAGCAAGAGGCCGATCAAATTGGAAATGAATGGTTGAAGGTGTACACTGATGGTAGCAAACTGGATGGAAAGGTGGGCGCAGCTGTCTCGGTCTGGAAAGACAGCGTTGAAGTCAAATCATTCAAGATTAAACTCGCAAACTACTGTTCAGTCTTCCAGGCCGAGTTGGTAGCCATATTGAGGGCTGTAACGTACCTAAGAGACAGCAAAATCAATGGGAACATAATTTCGGACTCTCGGTCAGCACTTGAGACTATCGCTGACCCTGGAACAGAGAACCCAATAGCCCGGGAGATCCAGGAGATTATGAAGGAAGTTGACAGGGTTTATCTCTTTTGGATCCGAGCACATGCGGGGATCACGGGGAATGAGCGGGCTGACGAATTGGCTAAGGCTGCCACCATATTGAAAGCAGCTCCAGCGTATGAAGCTTTCCCGCTGTCCTTCGCAAAGCGCTCCATCAGGACTGAAACTCTCGAGAAGTGGCAGCAGCGGTACAGCAGCGCGACGACCGGCGCAGTCACGAGGATGTTCTTCCCCGAAGTAAAACGAGCTTACCAAATCCTGTCTAAGATAGACTCGAATGCTCTGCGAACACAACTTTTCAGTGGCCATACAGGCATTAAGGCATACCTACATAGGTTTAAGCTAGCAGACGACCCATTCTGCACATGCGACAATGCCAGTCCTGAGAGCATTGAACATATATTGCTAAACTGTCCAAAGTTTGGACTGGACCGTCATGATTGTGAGTGCAGAATGGATCTGGATCTGACAGTAGGTAATTTAGAGCTAGCAATCAGCGACGACAACCGCCGGACCCATTTTCTAGCTTTTGCGGAAAATATTCTAAGGCAAGCTGCAAAGGCGAATGGGTCAACTATTACATGATGTGAATATTAATTTTTATTATTTTGTTTTTTGTGTGAATAAATTAATGTGATAGTATTTTTTATTGAAATGATTTCAATTGATTTTTTACTGTCGGTGATCGAAATGAATTTAAATAAAAGTTTAAATTTAATTTTAATAGTGCATTTGAAGTTAATTGATTTATTATTTTAATTTTCATACTATGAGTTGTATTTGACTTGTAGTAAATGGAATTGCATGTTTCAAGAATTATCATAAAATGCTTGACACGAGAAATTTTTTTTTAATGTATTGTACTATAACAAAACTTGTTATTGTAATTTGGCATATTAGCAAATAGTTGGTTAATTTAAATGTTTAAACATGAAAATTATTATTTTAATTTTATTGTAATTAAATTATTCTTATTTAAATGATTTTATGCAAATCTAAAATGTCAATGATCGGAATGAAATTTAAATGATAGTTTAAATTTTTACTCTGTTTCATATGTGAATTTTATTTATAATTCTAATTTATATGTAACTTCATGTATAATTAAGTTCTGATTGCATGTTGTAAAAAGAAACAGGTTTATTACTTTATGATTGAATTTATGTTTCCTTCAATAATGCAAAATGATATCAACTGTTGATACAACTAAATGATAAAATGAAATGATTTAATAATTTAAGAAAGGAATCTGTAATTATTGATTTTGCATGTAATAAATTTTTGGCGCGGACTGACAAACATAAAAATTGAATAGAAAAACTCAGATTATATGTATATGGAAAAGAAAAGAAAAGATTAAAACGCCACAAAATCAATAGTGGCGATATAAGAAAGGAAAAAAAAAAAAAAAAAAAAAAAAAAAAAAAAACCTAACCTAACCTAACCTAACCTAACCTCCAAACTTTTCTTTGTTAATAAATATGATTATCTTAGTTGTTTGCATAAATATACCTATGAATAGAAAATAGATACGTGAAATCCCATCACGTATAGAGAAACAAAGCCTTGATTTGCCCATGACACTGAAAAAAAAACTTAATTTAAATAAAATGGAATAAAATAAAATAATAAACTTATATTTATCAAAATTGAAAGAAATGTAATATCAA